>OX451735.1:674777126-674782126 GCA_948472305.1 Vicia faba | reverse complement strand
AACACCAACCCTTTTAACCAGCGAACCTCCTTTATACAAATGCACCCTTCTTTAACTCGAAATGGGCTGAAAGAATTATATGGGCCCTTTCTAGTTTAGAAATGCCCATGACTTTTTTCAAAATAATATACTTATTTTATAAAATGAATCCTCTCTAAAAAGAAACCTTAATGGGCCATAGATATTGATGGTCCATTTAAGATTAGTACACCCATTTTCCTTTTTTAAACCCCTATAGAAGTGAAAACTATATAATGCAATTTATTTAAAAGGAACCTTAAATATAATATAAGTGTATGGAAAATTTGGGGCATGACAGCTGCCCCTATTTAATTATCTTTCGGTTGAATAATGCGAGAATACACTGGTCTCGCACGTTTGATCTAAGTTTATTAAATATTTGAAGACCCCAAAATTTGTCCGAAAGATTATAAGAATACGCTGTGCAGCTTTCCCGTGGATATGAAGAATGGGCATAGATGGTGATGTATCATCCTACCAGCATTTGAACCAAAGTTTGATTTGACTTAGATATAACGATGCAGATAACCCGTCAATATTTAAGAAGAGATCGTTTGCATATTTACCATAACCTAGGAGGAAAAGTAATACAAGTTTCGCAAAGTTGACTTACTAACTCTTGGAGACTATATAACAAGTTTGATTTGATTTGATTTTGTTTATTCATCATAACCTAGGGGATGAATAAAACAAAGTCTGATAACACATCAATGCATGGAGACTGATGTAATGGATTGCACAAATTTATCCACATATCTACCGCAACCTAGGGGATATATATTTGAAAAGAGCTCGATAACTACATCGCTGCATAGAGACTGAGGAAACGAGTTATATCAAGGAAGAAACTTGATAATGACATTGTCGCCTGGAGATTGATGCAATGGATTATATCGCAGAAAAAGTTTGATAACAACATTGCTGCATGGAGACTGATGCAATGGAAAAAATATGATAATAACATTGATGCATAGAGAATGATGCAACAGGTTATATCGAGGAAGAAACTTGATAATGACATTGCTGTCTGGAGATTGATGCAATGGATTATATCGCAGAAAAAGTTTGATAACAACATTGCTGCTTGAAGACTGATGCAATGGAAAAAATCTGATAATATCATTGCTGCATGGAGACCGATGCAATGGAATAAGTTTGATAATAATATCGCTGCACGGAGACTGACGCAATAGGTTGAATTGCAGATTTCACACATTGTTTCATGGAGACTGACACAATGAGCTATATCGTGAAGGAGGAAACGACATTGCTGCATGGAGCCTGACACAGTGATTTAAATTGTAGATTTTGCACATTGTTGCATGAAGCCTGACACAATGAGCTATATCACAAAGAATGCTGCATGGAGTCTGACGCAATGAGTTATATTGCAGATTTTACACATTGTTGCATGGAGCCTAACACAATGAGCTAGATCGTTGAGGAAGAAACACATTGTTGCATAGAGCCTGAGATAATGAGTTAAATTGCAGATTTCACACATTGCTGCATGGAGCCTGACACAATGAGCTACATCACAAAGAAGAATAACACATTATTGCATGGATACTGACGCAATGGGTTATATCACAAAGGAGGAAACACATTGCTGCATGGAGCCTGACATAATGAGTTAAATTATAGAGGAAGTTATTTTGATGATCAAATCTTATATAACTAAATCAGAGATGAGATCGGATTTTTACTGATTGTCTGTTTTCAACCAAGGTAACAATCTTATGGAGAGCCCAAAGATATCGGTTCTGCCCAAAGGATGTTTTGAGAAGTGCCATGTATGATGTATGTGCAAGATGACTTAAATCAGTATGGAACCCAGAGTGTATATGCACTGAGTGTGTATGCCCCAAGTATTTTGAAATGTTTTTGATAATTCTCCTTCGTCAAACTATCGGGTTCTTATAGTCACCAACTTCCCAATGCTGTTTATTGCCAATTATTGTATCTCCAAGTTGATTTAAATTTGGTGAAAAGTGTCAGCAAGATCTTGATGTCTGTATCGTAGGTGTGGACATAGACGAGGATGTTGGCGTGGATGTTGTCATAGTCATAGACGTAGGCGTGGGAATAGAAATAGGCATGGATCTTCTTTTGATGTTTTTCTAATAAGAATATACTTTAATGCTTTATCAAATGTTCTTTGGTGTTTCCGTATGTTAGGTGCACCAAATGTTGTGAATGACCTTGAGATTTTGATATGGTTATGTGTACGTCATGCTTGATATGAGGCTTTTTAACGGGAAATCTATTGCCGAGATTTATAATGAATCTACTGTCGAGATTCAATTGAGAACTACCTTCTGCCGAGGTATTTTGGAAAATCATCTGCCGAGATCTACCTAGGAGAATCTGCTGCCAAGATTCTGTTATGAAATTACCTTCAGTTGAGGTCTTCTGGAAAATCATCTGCCGAGATCAACCAGGGGAATCTTCTGCCGAGATTCGATGTAGAATTACCTTCTGCCGAGGTCTTCTGAAAAATCATTTACTGTGATCAACCAGTAGAATCTAATGCCGATATTCAATTGTGAGCTACCTTCTGCCGAGGTCTTCTGGGTAATCATCTACCGAGATTAACCAAGGGAATCTACTATCGAGATTCGTTATAGAATTAACTTGATTGACAATGATGATTGTCTTCACATAAAACAAGGTTGTATGCTATGCGTGTAAATTTGATTGATGCATGAAATGTAATGATTGATCGATGCATGTAATGAGTGACTTGGATACGTGTAAAAGGATATTGGATATTGAAATGCAAATCCGTAATCAGGCTTTTTTTGAGATATGCTAAATCCATGCTGTCGGAATTCGTTATATGGATGAGATGATAAGTATAGTTTGATTCTGGACCGAAGAGCAAATGGTTTTTTGAATAGTGCCCTTGTAATGGGTCGTGGATGATTAAAGCGTAGAGGTTTGCCTATGCAATAAGGTTGCTTGTCACATGTGGTTGAATATTATGCTATCATGATTTCCCGATACTCGATTTGAACTTGAAGATTGCTGATGTAGGAGAAAGATCCACTGGAGATTATGAAAGTATGCAGGAGCTTGCCCCTATGTGGACTGTGTTTCCTTAATTTGGTTGTAGGATCTTGGAGGATATTCTCATCGATATGAGTTTGGAAACAATTTGATCATAATATGAATGACCCCACTATTTTGTGTTATGCCCCTGATTAAAGATTCTTGAAAATGTTTTGGCTTTGATGAACTGTTTTAAATCAACTCCTTTTGATCGAGCCTCGTTGTGGTTTGCCCCAACATTCAAAATTTTGAAAGATGTGCCCTCAATCTCCAGGATATGGAGGAAGTACCTTCAAAAATAAATTAGACCTCACCATGAAGTTGACATATATTTCCCCAAGTATTCCAAGCTTGAAAAGTTTGTACTTGAAGTTGTTTGAAGGGGAATTTGGACCCTACGTACTGCCCCAAAATTTGAATCTTGGTAGGTTGCCCTTGATTATCAAGGCCTTGAGAGGTTTGTTAAAACGAGTAAACCGAGTCATACCCTATTGTGATATGACCTGATTAAGGAATTCTCCTTCGAAAGGTATGCCCCTGATTGAACAGTGCTTTGAATTTGATTGAAGTTGATTAAATCTCGGAATGATCACCCATTGTCTATAGTATCTTCATGTGATATACCCCTACGGTAAATAGTTATTTGCCCATGTCTATAGGGATCCTCTTAGATGCTTTGCCCCTAGTTAGAAGCTTCTCGAAAATGCTGCCTTTGATAAGACCTTTTTGAAATCTCCTTGATGCTAAGTATTGACTTATAAGTAAAATTGTCCTCTTTGAAAAGTAATCCTAATTCGATGCACAGCAAGTTCTTGAAGTCGTAATTGATTATTTGAAAATAAATGGATGATAGATATGAAAAAGGGGCAACATGGTTTAGTGGTAATTTAACAAACATTAAGAGTCAGTTTAACATAATCTTGTTGAGTATGCTTTCATGTGAACCTAACTTCAATTAGGACTTTATAGGTTGTAACATGACCTGGTCCATGGTTTAAGAAACAAAGATATAAGGCTCAAAATTTATTTAATCCCACCCCATTCTCCTTGATGTTCTTCAGTCCTAATTTCAATTAATGCAACAAATGTGTCTAATTCCCAAGAGGAATTTCGTAGTCGTCCAGTAGATGAGAAGCGTGGATAAAGATCCAAGCGCCGATGAAAAGAATTTATAAGATCCAACATTGATAGGATCCAAACATTGATGATAAGCCTTGATGATTCTTGAGGTGACAGTCAAAAGATTGTTGTCCATTTTATTTTTAACCCCTTATTTTTCATGGACCAATTCTTTTGAATTTCCGGTCCATCGGGATGCCCTAACTTTTGCCTAAGTCAAGTTTTTTTTGACTTAGCGGGCTTTCTCTTCTTTTTTTTGCGTTTGATTTGAAAATTTGTGGCTGCCACGCTTGTTTGTAAGCTTCGTCTTCATTGTTTTCCTCGATTTTGAATGATGTATTGAGGAAGAAGATGTCACGGATTTTATCTTTATTGATTGCTTCCTCAATATTTGTTTATGTGCACGAGGAAGGTAATGTGATCGAACCCTTGCTTAGACTGTTTCCTCAATGATGTATCGAGGAAGGAAATATGCTTGAACCTTTGCTTAAACCGTTTCCTCAATGATGTATCGAGGGAGGATATATGCTTGAACGTTTTGCAGTAGATAGAGTGATTCTCTTGAGATTAAAATGCATCTATGAATTAATTGAAATCTACCCTGCCCCTGGTTAAAAATTAAGGTTTTCCGAAATAGGAATAACTCTAACTTCTGGCTTGAGGGGGTTAACTACGAATTAACTCCTTATTTCTCCATTGTTTAGGAAGTGAAACAATACCTTACATCGTCAGCTAATCCTTACTATTAAAAAACACACGTCAACAAAATTCGATTAATTTGTAATTTTCATCATTCTCCATCAAATTTA